>VSMD01042127.1:0-16411 GCA_008750895.1 Mirza zaza
ACACCTGGAGCACTCAGCACACACCCTCACCCCAGTCCCGGGCGCAGGGAGGACTGCGCCCACACACCTGGAGCACTCAGCACACACCCTCACCCCAGTCCCGGGCGCAGGGAGGACTGTGCCCACACACCTGGAGCACTCAGCACACACCCTCACCCCAGTCCCGGGTGCAGGGAGGACTGTGCCCACACACCTGGAGCACTCAGCACACACCCTCACCCCAGTCCCGGGCGCAGGGAGGACTGCACACCTGTGCACCTGCATCGCTCACGGCAGCCCCGCAGAGAACCAGGTACAGAGCAGAAGCTGGATTTGTACTAGGATCTGAGTCTGAAACTCAGATTTGCCAAATTGGGACTAACAATCTGATTAGTAAGGATTTTGTGAGTTTTAAATATATTCATTAAGCAAAATAAAAATAGTTACATGAATTGTATGAAAAGGCCGCAGTGCTCAGTAAAGCACGCCCGATCCAGGGCTGATCTTTGCTGACTGTAGCCCACCGAAACCCCCTTGCCCCTCACCACCCTGCCCCGTGCGTGCGTGTCCTCCCCCAGGCCCTGCCCTGGCCGCGCCCACTCCACGGGGTGGCAGATGACTTTCTCGCTGGGGTCCGAGGTGTGCCATGTTTTCTTTCCAAGGGGGAGCACGTGTAGGGAGAACTGGGCCCTGGGACGGAGCACAGACCACCACGTCTCGGGGCCTGGCGGGCTCGCCCCTCCCTTCCTGTGGGGCTCACTCGGGGGCTGCCCTGCTAAGCGTGACTCCCGCGCGCGGGTCCTGGCTCCAGCCTCTGGCTGCCTGGTGTCTGCGTCACCCCTGCTAAGTCCCGGCCTGGCAGACAGACAAGCTCGGCGACCTCGAGGACGGAGGGGGGGCTTCTGCCCGGGAGCCCCGCCCGTGGTCGGATATTTTTATCTGAACACGCGGCTGTGAGGGGCCCATGCCGTACCGCGTGCCGTCGGGGAGGCAGAGCTGTGTACGTGCCCTAAAGACCCTGACGTGGAGGGTAAATATGTTGTCACCCGGGACTCCCTCCCAGCCCGACCCCTCTGCGCCGTGACATCACAGTGCCTGGTGCCCACGGGTGTCCACGGCGAGGCTCGAGTGCCGGGAGAGAGGCAAGCCAGGGCCGAACTTGCACAAAAGCATATCTGTTGAGCTTGCAAACTCCCAAACAGCTTTGAAGCGAAGTTTCCTGGAGCCATTCAAAGCTGAAGTAGGCAGAATCCCTTTCCGCCGGGGCCTGAATGTGGCAAACAGAACAGAACAAAACAAACAAATAAATAAATAAGCCCCGACCTACCCAACACGCAAAGTTTGGAGTAGAAAAATTAACCCTGGGAAAAATCTGGAGTAGCCTTAGATTATACGAGACATTCATCCTCAAGCTGATTTTTTTTTTTTTTTGTACAATCCTGTGTTGTGCTCAAAACAAAAATCTGAGAATACTTCTTAACGGGAAGACAAAGCTGAGTCGCGGCCGTACATCTGTGAGTTTAGAAACAAAGGTTTGTTTGTGTGCCTCAGTCACTCTTGCCCATGAAAGCAGACACTTACTTGAAAAACTTTTCAGGGAAACACTCTAAACCAACATCCTGGTATAAATTTGCAAAACGCAATACAGGCCTGATTGTTTTTGGAGTGGATGCGGGCCGCATACGAATAGCTCTTTCTGAAACGTAATGTTCTTTGCACGGCTCAGTGGCTAATGTACAATAAATCAACAAAAGAGAGCTTCAATAAAGCTATTGGGCAGCGGCAAGGCCACTGTTATTTTATCTTTTTACAGTATTTAATTGGAAGGTTTTTTCCTGAAACTTTAGCCGGCCTTCAAATTACTAGACTGCATATAAGAAGAGATTGATAAGAGAAAATTTTTTTTTTTCCAGGATTTTTCCTTACAAGGGAGCAGGTTTTTGCAGAGGGAGAATAGAGTTACAAGTGTCTAGCATTTTGCTGAGGGAGAATGAAATTAGACGCTGAATGGAGCGGATAGGAAGGGCTGGGAAAATGCGGAGTTGGCAGCGCTGCCAGGTCGGCGCAGAACCGCCTCTGTCCCCCGGCACCAGGTGTCCACGGCATTCAAATGATACTATTCTTCACGGGCTGAGCGCAGTATTAAAACTCCCCCCCAAAAATCATTTGCAACTGAATAAAGATATAATCCTGGAAATATAACTCTCCATTAAGGGTCCCCATTAGCAACACAAGAGCCCCATTGTGAAGGAGTTATGTATATTTATCAAGTTAGAAAAAACTTGTCTTGGTGCTCACATGTTAATAGAAAACTTTTATAGCCCTGGTCTCAGAACTAGTTATGCATAAAATGCAAAGCATCTCTTATTCTTTGGCAAACTCTTTAGCGTTTGACAGTGAATTGCTAATACGTGAATGGTCTCCAGGATGGATGGATAACGTCCTCCCGGCCGGCGAGGGGCTGCCCTGGAGCAGGCCAGGACGTGAGCTCCGTGTTTTGGGAGCGAGTCCCATGGGGGATGCTGGGTCTCTTTTCCGAGGCCTTCACCTTCCTCGTGTCTGTTTCTAGAGGTCACGGCAGGGGTTCGCAGGAGACGGCCCGGGCCGTGGCCTTCCTCGGGGGTCTGCGGCAGGATGAGCGGTTCTGGCCAGGCGGCTCCTCCGCGAGCCCTGGGAGCTCTGAGCCTGGGGCCGAGGCTCACCGCACTGGCCCCGGCCACCCTCCGACCTGCTGCGCCCGCAGAGGCCTGGGGCTGCCCGCTGCACCCCGGCAAGCGGACCGGGCAGGGAGCAAACCCCAGAAAGATCCAGGAGAGCCAGCGGCGAAAACAATGGGATGGGCCGTTCTCTCAGGAAGATGCCTTTTCTTCACGGCTTCTTTTCACTTTTTGCACCAGAATGCAGTCAGTCGCAGAGCCGCATCACAAAGTGGGTGTCCTCCTGCCGTCCGGGACCCGCTGCTGAGTCTCAGCCTCTGGCGATAAACGGGTGCTCACGAGCTCCTTCAGGGACTTGCGCCCACACTGCGTGGCTCGGGCGGGCTCGGTGGGCTTCCTCACCGGCCTTACCTGCGGGGACTTTTAAGGAAAAGGGCTTGGCCCAGAGGCCCCCTGGGGTGGAGGAGGAGTGGGGGGCCTGGCTGCTGTGGCCAGCCCCCACCAGAGCCTCTAAGGCCCCCCAAGCCGGGCTCCCTGTGCCCCCGACTCCCGGGATTGGAGTCCCAGCCCAGAGCCCGTGCACGCGACCCACCAAAGTCAGGAGCAAAGCGGAGTCGCTTGCGTTAAGAGAACCCCGGGGCGGGTGGGGGCTGGGAGGACAGGTTCCCACGCTGTGTTGGGCGGCAACACCACCAGGAAAGGCCGCAGTACCGCAGCCTCGCTTGGCGGCTGGCGCAACCCCACAGGAAAAGCGTCTCCGCAGACGTGCGCCCAGCAACCGTGCCCGGCCCTGCGCTGGCGCCACGCTGGGTACCGGCCCTTGTAACCGAAGGCAGTCACCTCAACACCGGGACTCGTCCTCGTCTTCCTCCACCACCCGGGTGTGCACGTGGCTCTCCGTGGCACGCGTGTGCCCATGGCAACGTCCATCCCTGAATAAGTGTCTTTCCTGGAGACAGCCTCCTCTGCCCCTGCTGGGGTTGAGAGGGTGTGTCTGAAGGCAGGGTCTCCACGGAAGCGCGAGCCGTGGTCGCCGTCGGCCCTGTGGCTGGGGCCCTGCTGGGGGAGGAAGTCTGGAGATGGAGGTGGACGAGGCTCAGAGAGAAGCTGGGTGTGGACGCAGGAGGACACCGGGGGTGTCCCCACACCAGGGAAGGCCGACGGGGCCAGCACAGCCCCAGGAGCTGGCAGAGGCCTGTCCAGAGAAGGGCGGGTTTCCTGGGCCCTCGTGGGGACGCTGGCTGGCTCTGAAAGTCACAGTGACAAGGACGGGTCACCAAGAGAGGTTTAAATGGCGTCGGGGCCTTCGCAAGGGAATGGCCTGAAAGAGCGGGTGTGAGGAAGGAGGGACGGTCCCCGAGAAGAGTGGGTGGCAAGGTGTGGTCTGACGGTGACCAGGGGATGGCGAGAGGCCTGTGTCCGCGTCCTCAGAGACCAGGTTGTGCCCTTCCTCTGGGCACGGGGCACTGCCCACAGAGACCCCCCTCGGGGAGGTCGGGAAGCACAGCTGGGCGCAGTTCCAGCAGGGAGCTGGCCAGAGGGCGACCTTCCCACTTCTGCTGTCCTCTCAAATGCCGAGAGCGGTATCTGGAGGAGGTGGGTCCCGAACCCCATCACATGGAGCACATTCAACCCCACAGCCCCCCAAACCTAGCCCTGCCGACAGCTCCATCTCAGAGTCCTCGCCGCTGGAGTGGTGGGAAGATACATTCCACTTGGAGCCATGGAGTTTCCCGCACTCTTGGCAGCAGCCCTCACCTGCGGATGCGGGTGCGGACGCCGTCACACGGCCCAGCTCTGGGAAGCTTACACAAGGTCCCCGGGTAGGACGCTTGCAGGCCTTGGCAAACCCGCTCTGAACACGGACACATCCTTGCTCTGATGCACACACCTGCCGTGTGCGGACACGCCTGGTCTGCAGGGACACTCCCTGCGCTGTGGACGCAGCTCTGCTACACCCGCGCTTTCCTGTGCTCTGGAAAGGGGTGGGACCTGGGCCTGTCCCCTTGCTTGCAGATCAGAATTCACAGGCACACACACACACAGAGCAGGTCAAAGGCTGTTCTTTCCCTTTGAGCGTGTTTGCTTTAGAAGCAAGGTGGCCTGCATACCGTGTTTCCCCCAAAATAAGACAGGGTCTTATATTTATTTTTCCTCAAGAAGACACCCTAGGGCTTATTTTCAGGGGATGTGTTATTTTTCTTAAGTATGGTACAACAATCTATATTTATTCAAATAGTGTTAAGTTGCTGTCTTTTGGAACATCATCATAACTCTCCAAACCTGGAATTCCATCCTGAATTTCTTGCAACTCTATTTCCTTTAGAACCATTGGCCCCGATCACTCATGTCGAGCCATAGAGCTCTCACGGGGCAGATGAGAAGGGCTGCTCGTCTTCTTTCCCGCTCCGAGACGAAATGCATGGGTTGTGCAGATGTGCTGCGTAGCCACGCCCATCACTAGGTCTTATTTTCGGGGTAGGGCTGCTATTGTACAAATGCTCAGAAATCCTGCTGGGGCATATTTTATGGGCAGGTCTTATTTTCTGGGAAACACACTAGTAGCAACCACCGTGGCACGTCCCTGGGCCCCCGTCCCCAATGGCGCTGAGGTCCCTGTCCTGGTGTAGACAACAGTGCCGCACCTGGGACCTGAGCTCCGACTTTGGGCCACATGGAGGCCACCGCCACACAGGCCCTGACGTCTGATCCGTGGAGGCCGCTATGAGATGGGCTACTGGTGTGGCCATGGCCGTCCAGCGACAGAGCTGGGTGACCAGCCCAGCAGGCTTTGCTGCGTGTGGATGTTTCCGTGTAAATTTGCTGACAGTATATGAAAGAGGCAGCGCTACCTATGAGTTAGTGCCACTGCACCTGAGCTCGGCCAGCAAGTTTGCACAGATGCAGACATGCCCTCGGGGCTGCTGTTTCACGCGCTGCCATCACTGGCACTAGAGCAAGTGCCACAGAGACCCGTGCCACCCCTCCGGGTGCCCAGGCAGCCCAGCGAGCAGGCGGGAAGCTGCAGCGGATCCTCCCGCAAGCAACTAGGGGGACACGCAGTGTGGTCCCCAAGTGCTTCTCGAGGGTGTCCTGGCAGAGTGTCGGGAGTAGAGACTGGTGGTGTCCGCAAGGGAGGTTCTTAACCTGGATGGAAGACTGTCCCCTGTGAGACCAGTCCTCTGTCTCGAGAGGCCGCTGTCTGTCCCCACCACCTGCCACAGCACCTCTCTGTCGGTGGTTTCACACGGCACGAGGGGGCTGACCGGGGGCTCCTCTCCTCTGCCGTGCTCCTTGCGGTCCCCTGCCCTGTAGCCCTGCCACCTTCTGCCCCCTTTCTCCGGCAAGTTCCCCAGAAACCGAGCTTCTGTGATGTCAGAGGTCGCTGCGGCCCCTCTCTCGGAAACGACGGAAGGGAGAGGAAGAGAATCGGAGGGACGAGAGGCTGCTCAGGGCAGGTGGGGTCCTACCTGGGCACGCATTGGCCAGTCCTGACAACAGCCACTCCGGGACAGCACCGGCCACCTGCGAGGCCCCGGCACCCCTGCCTCTCAGGGGACGGCGCACAGAGCTTTCTCTCGTCCGGAGGGGACGTGCCCCGGCACCGTGGGGACACCTTCGGAAGGTCCTGGCTGCACTCTCACCTGAGGTCAGGCAGCAGCCAGCACACCCCTCACTCCTGTCTCAGGCATCAGGCAGATCATCCAGGATGTTCTTAGAACAAAACTCGGGCTGGGCGTGTCCAGAGAACCGCAAGAGAACGGTCTGACTGGCGGGCAGTTGGCCGGAGCCGGGCTAGGGGTGCAGGCCTGCCTCGGGGGCCAGAACGCCAGCGCTGGAGGGGGAAGTGGTTTCACACACTTGATGACAGACGCGGTTTTTGCTTTGACTTGTTGCGAAAAGCTTCTTAACCACTTGCTCAAACCACCAGGATCCAAAGCCAGGTCCAACAGGGTGTTGCCGTCACCCTCACGCTGAGCCCGGAAGGCGCAGGGGCTGCCCGATGGTCTAGCGTCTCTGTCATCACGAAAACGTCCACTGGGCAGGACCTCAGCTCAGAAAACAGGACTGTGAAAAATTCGTGTCGCCTAGGGTGGCCTGGTAATGGGAACATCAGAAAGGGTGGCAGAGACGGGTGGCAGCCATGGCACCTGGGGAAACTGAGTCATGCTCGGAACACCTGCGCAGCAGCAGTAACAGGTATTTTCTTCCACTCCTGCAAATATGAAACTGTCGGAGCCACCTGCAGCCTTTCACCAACTGTTGTCAAAGCAGAAGTGTGTCCGGATCAGTGGCATCGCAACCAGCCTCAGAAACGGTCTTGCAAACGTTCCTTGTTTGCTGCTTATTCTTTAATCCCGGCGGAAGCGGGAAGGGAAATGGCTGAAATAATTGTCCGTGCGTTGGCCCTAGCGCTCAGGAGCGACCCAACTTTGGCAATTTGTAATCAAGAGTGTACTTGCTAATTTGAAAAATGGTGTCAGTAAATGAACCTATTATCATCCTATCTCCTGGTTTCGTATCAGAGAAGTGTTTTTTCGGATATGTCATGGTCTTAGGCCCTTTGATGCACTAAAAACAGAATAAAGAACCTCATGGTCATTTGACCATAAAAGTGAATATATTTTCAATGCACTTTCTTAGAAATTTAATCGTCTTGTATGAAAACATAGAGGGGAAAATAAGCACACCTGAGTGTCCCCTGTGAATTTACACCAAGATCATCCTTTTTATGACGTGCAAATGTCAGATACCCATTTTCCCGGAAAAATTCTTCCTGATGGTGCAGGGATGGTGTTTCTGACTGGGACATCCTTTCCCGAGAGGATCCAATAATTTTCGGTGATCCCTGCAGGTGTGATGGATAAGTCCAGTTCCAGGCACCCCACATTTGCACCCCAGCCGGGACCGTGGATCCCGTCTGTCACGTGGCCAGGAGAGGTGTGCTTCCAGTTCACGCCTCTGCCAGCTGCACTGGCTCGGCTGCTCTCCGAGCACTCAGGCGGTCCTGACCTTCACCTCCTCGCTTCTCCTCTCTTTGCCTCGTGTGAGGAATGTCTGCTAGGGACTTTTCCATTTAAACTCGTTCGCTGGGGCAGAGTTATTTTCTGTCCTTCAGAAATGACACCTCCCAACCAAAACGAAAGTCTCCCACTGAAAGTGTGCCCGGGTCACGTTGCCGCATGCCAGTGCTCGGGCCCACAGGGGTCGCTCCCTGTGCCGTCCTGAGGCTGCAAAGTGGGCAGGTGCAAGTTACGGGACCGACCGATTATTTATGGCTTCTGGGTACTTTGTGGGTTTAGCCGGTGAGAAAAGTTCCATTCCACTCACAGGCGCAAACCCGGCCAACTGTCTGGGCTGATTAAACTCAACACTGTCGCATGAGCACATGGCAGGCAGGAGGAAAATTATGAAATCTCACCGCCTGTGCCATGGCAACGGGGCAAACAGCTCCTGGGAAGAATGTGGATAATAGGAAATGGCAATATTTCTCTTTGTGTTTTCACTGCTGACAGTTTTATCCTCACATCTGCCCGGTGCCCAGCGAGGGTGGTGGGCCGTCTGGGCCGCTGGCCCTGCCTTCTCTCGGGTCGCGCTCCACCGTCCGCTGGGCGAGGCCTGCAGGGCCGGCTGGGTCTCCAGGATGCAGATCAGGCGAGTCTGCCCTGCGAGTGGCCGGGTCGGCTGCTGTCGCCATGTGCGTGAGCCCAGTGCGGTGTCGTCATGGGTTTTTATTTACCAGGACGACGGCGGCACAGCCGACGCGTGGTTCAGACCCAGGACTCAGCAGTGTTGGACCCAAAGTGAAAAGCTGGGAAACCCGCAGAGACAGGTCTCAAAGTGGTGTGTGAATCTTTTTTTTTTGAGAGTGAAACTAAAAAGCAAAGACACATCCTTTCCAATTACCCCCAAATCAATTTTACACGCTATATGAAAACAAATTCTCTCTTTCTCCTTTGGCATCCGACAGTGGCTGTGGCTCTAGAACATTCTCTCTCTGCTCCACACTTTTCTTACCGCTGGGTCTTCTCTTGGCTGGTTCGAGTTCCTTGGGGAGACGGGCCGGGGTCCCTGGCAGTCCGGGCTAGAGAGGGGCTGTGCGTCGACGCTTCTCCAGGACCCCGGACAGCAGCAGGTGGGGTGGGGGCGTCGCTGGCTGACCTCACACAGTTGCTGTCTGTGTTCAGCGCCACCCTCCCCGGCCACTGGCTGTGGGATTCTGGTTGTCGCTTCTTTTAGAATTTTCCTAGTAGGTGTGCACATGCGTCTGTGTGTCTGAATATATGCACAGATGTCAAATCTCCTGGGTAAAAGCCCCTGCTCTGCCAGCTACTTCTCCGTGAACTGGGAAAATTAATATTTTTGTTAGTTTCCTTTTCTGTAAAATGAGAATATTCATGTTCTATTTGTTTCTTGTGATAGTGAGATAATGCATGAAAGCTCTGACGAGCACCCATATACAGCAGGTGCTCAATGTGATTAGGTTTACACATGCCTGGGTTCTGACTTGCGTCATGATACAGTGGCGATGTTTTTTTGAGTGGACGTAGTTCTTTCAGGTGGATTTTCTATCCCACATGCATGTGAGGGACAGAACTCACCTCATTCACCTGTGAGTTAGGGCACCTGTAGGGCGGGAACCGGCACTGCTCTCAATGGCCCGGCAGGGAGCCAGGCCCCGGCACCCACATCCGCAGGTTATGAAACAAACACTGAATAAACTCACGTCCAGACCACTGGGTAACTCCTCGCCTAATTTCCCCATTTCTAAAGGGCAAGGGTCACAGGCTTCTGTTACAATATATGATTTAATAAGAGGCTCAAATCTGGTATTGTTGTTCAGAAGGGACCGATATGACTGTGTTCGTAAAGTTGCTCAGAACCTGAATATTCTTCAGTGGATGAGGAATATTTAAATTCTGCCTTTGTATAATTAAATATGGGTTTAATATGTATATTCTGTTTCTATAATAGCCTGAAGAATATTTTTTGAAAAGACATTTTGAAGTTATTAATTTGCTGGCATTCCATCCAATGCTACGGACTGGTCAGTCCGGGCTGCTGTAACAAAGTATCGTAGACCAGGCGGCCTAGACAACAGAAACTCATTTCTGGGTTGCAGCCTGCTATCTTCTTGCTGTGTCCCCGTGCAAAAAGGGTAGAGGGAGAGGGGGGGTGGAGAGAGACAGACAGAGACAGAGAGAGAGACACACACACAGATACAGAGAGACAGAGAGAGGGACAGAGAGAGACACACAGAGAGATAGAGAGAGAGAGCATGTGCGCTCAGGACTGCTTATGTTTTTTCTACTAAGGGCACTAGTCCTGTTCGTGAGGCTCCACCCTCATGACTTAATCACCTCCCAAGTCCCCTGCTTCCAAATGCCATCACACTGGGGATTAGAGCTTCAATTTATACTTTTTTTTTTTTTGAGGCACAAATATTCAGCCCCTCATGTGATAGCTTCCAGGATGTCTGCCACTAAACGTGTAATTTCAGGTTAGCCGAGCAGGCAGCCTCCTCCCTGCTGCACCACCAGGAGGTAACGTTGAGAGCCGTGAACCTGGCATGATCGATGCTTGAATTTCAAGACAAGGGTTCTCCCTCTCGAGGTGGCCGAGTGGCTCTGTCAAGCAGGTGTCACGCATCTCTTACCTTTGCTGCAGTGCTCCAGCAGTGCTCCCAGATGGCTGGGACTCGAGGACACACGTGCGACCCACAAGGGCAACCACACTCTCAGCGGGGCTTAGGGTCTGCTGTGGCGCCTTCCCTCCTTCAAGTGAGTCTCTGCTGCGGATGTTCTGGTGCCAACCCCAGGCCTGCTGCTCTCACCTGATCTCCTGCCATGGACTAATCCTGCACTCCATGAGGATCGGGCCTCCCCAACACTGTTCCCGTCTCCTGAGGACACTGACTTCCAGCACCACGTGTTTCCTGGTAAGAATCTCCACTTCGACTACCACACCCAGTGATGCGGGCTGCGTCCCTCCAGGCTGGTGCTGCTCTCCCCTATTGGGGCTGGGGAAGATGGGGGGTTAGGATGCTTTTTTTTTTTGGTGGGGGCTGTTCACGCCCTGTGTATTAGTTACCAGATTTCAATCTGGCCTTTTCCACTTTCCATAGCAGCCAAGACCCTGCACTGCCTCATTCCCTTCCCATCCTCTGATTTCTGCAAGGAAAGTTTGTCTGATTATTCCTCAACTTATCAATCAAACTAGTCAATGATTACATATCTACTGAGTGCCTGCTGTGTTTACATATTTCATTTAGTTTTCATTTATCCGGGTTATTTCTGCCACCACATTTACCTGCCTGTACTCTGTTTCCGTTTGCACTGTCACTTCTTACAGGAAGTCTCCTCAGACTGCGGGGCTGGGGCATGTCTGCTTCCCTGGTGGCCCCGTGGGACTGACCACACCATCTCACTCTGGCCACACTTTCTAGGCCACCTCTGTGACGGGCTGTGCTACTTGTGAGTCGTCACTGTACGGTAAACGGTAAACGCTTGGGCTTCCTCTCGTGAGACCCCGTTCTGCAGCCCTTTGACTAAGGGGGACTAGTCAAGTCTCAGTGCCCGGCCGGCCTCCAGGTGTGGGGCGAGAAGGAAGCCCCCGGAACTCACTGCCCTGCATTTCTCGAGCACGAGGGCCCTGGCCAGCCTGCCCTCTCCTGTCCTGTGTGTTGTGTGTGGCCGGATCCTTTACTGGAAGAGGAAGGAAGTGGGATAAATGTGACTGTTCCATCTTGGCCAAAATCAAAACGTTTCCTTGTCATTTCTAATCTATTAAAATAAAAATAGAAGAAAATAAAGAGATGTTGATGAACAAAGTTCAATATAGACAAGGGATTCTGAGGCTCCGCCACACTGACAGGCGGAGGTGAGTGAGTCTTTGCTGGGGCTGCCCTGCCTGTGGGTGCTGAGCGGCGTCCTGGCTGCTGCCCATTGACGCCACGTGACACTCAGTGATGACACCCAGCGTCTCCAGCCATCACCTAATGGGGCCTGGGAGGCAACATCGCTCCCTATCGAGAGCCCTGGTGTATCAATACATCACTGAAAATACTTCATATGCATCCAGACTTACGTACGACTAGAGCATCTTACTGAGTCTTTTGTAAAAAAAAAAAAAAAATAAATTGTAGCAAGTGTATCAATATCACTAAAAATGTGGGATAAAAATATCTTGCCAAAGAACAATAGGTGAACAGTGTATCCAAAAGATGCTTTATGACACAAGAGCCACCTGGTCTGGCTGCACACCCCATCGGGGATTCTGACACACATCCCCGTGTGAGGTGAGACATGCAACTGACACGTCCTGAGCTTTTGTGCACAGCCGAGCAGACAGCGAGTTCCACGCTGTCTGACGTGAGCAGCACCCTGGAGTTGGGGCTCTCACTTCTGCCCTCAGGCCCACCCCCTTCCCATCCCACATCCAGGCTGATCCTGCTCCCGCAGACATGCAAACGGGGCCCAGCCCCCTTAAACAAACCAGACCCATTCGCCCCCCGCGATTTCCCACACAATCTGCCACCAGAGAAGAGATTCCCATGAAGTCGTTTACTCGCGGCAGTGTGTCCAGATGACCGCTGCTCTAAACATGCCACAGTCACGGAAGGAAAAGACACCCCACCCACTACAAATTAGGCTGTTGTCACCTCCATAGCCTCTTCATACCAGCGAGACCCAAGGAATAGAGAGAACCCACACTTGGGGCCAGAGGGCCTGGGCTTGTGTCTCTGTTCCTAACTCTATGGCACTTTCTTCCACAAGCCCCATTTCTTTCCTAGGAAAAATGGGTATAATAACATTACTTGTAGAACCACAATAAAATTTAAACTAAGTAACACAGGTATTGACACTTTCTAACCCGTACAGAAATGTTCACAGTGGGCTATTATACCTCACGCTCCTCAAAATCCTTATAGCATTTATAGGTGCAGCATATTATTGGTAAGATATGTTATATGTCAACAATCAATGCATGAATTAATTAACTAATTACAATGATGTCACCAAAACTACATTTTTCATGTTTCAAATGCACAGAGTTTATGCCAAGAAATCTGTTAGGTTTGAGGATACAAAGTTAAATAAGCCTTGTCTTTGATCTCAAAGGATTCATAACCATGTACTCCTGTATTCAAATGATCATTCTTCGTCACTTGTTATTTCAACCTATTGATCCCTGTCCCGGTGCTGGGGTAGGTGTAACAATGATCAAGACAGAACTGGGAAATCCACTTCCAGTGAGAAAAGAAGTCAACAGACACCAACACTGAGATAAATCTGCTGCTAAAATGATCAGACAAGGATTTTAAAGCAAACACCATACAAATGCTTCAATAAGGAATTAAAAATTCTCTTGATACAAATGAAAATTGGAAATATCATCAAAGAAATACAGGTTACCGACAACAACAGAAAAGGAACCAAACGAAAACAATAAAACTAAAAAATGCAATCACTGAAGAAAACCCAGACAAACCCAGCTCAGAGTAGAGCGGAGGAGGAGGAGGGTAGGATCAGGTACTTGAGGACAGATCTACAAGATTTACCCCACCTGGAAAACCAAGAAAATAGACTAACAACATTTAAAAGTATCAGACACCTGTAGTACCACAACACAAGATCTATCGTTTGTGGTGCTGGATTTCCAGAAGGGGAGGAGACACAATGGGACTGAAAAATTACTTGAAGAAATAATTGCTGAAAACTTTCCAAATTTGGCAAAAAAACAAAACCACAGGTTCAAGAAGCTAAACAAACCACAAATAGGATAAATAAAAAAAAAATCCCACACCAAGAGACATCATAATTAATCTTCTGAAAATCGAAAAGTCTTGAGCACAGCCAGAGAGAAATGTCACATCACCTGTGGGGCAGTAACGGGTGACAGCAGATTTCTCCTCTGAAACCATGGGGGACGGAAGTCAGTGGCATGGCATATTTTAAGTACTGAGAAAAAAAGAACTGTCAACCCAGTATTCTGCATCCAGTAAAAATATCCTTCAGAAATGAAGGGGAAATTAACACGTTCTCAGAGGAAGAAAACCTAAGGTAATTTGTTCCTAGGAAGTCTGTCCTCAAAGAATCACTAGAGGGAATTCTCCAAACATAATAGAAATGAAAACAAAAGAAGGCTGGGAACTTCAGAAAGGAAAGAAGATTAAGGTGGGTAAAAGCAAAGGTAAATTATCCCCTTCAGAGTTTCCTAAATCATATTTGATTATTGAAGCAAAAATGATAATACCATGTGGTGTGGTGCTCAGTGTATATAGAAAAAACAGCACAATTATATTGAAAGGGATATAATGGAAATCAGATTTCAGTACTTACTCAGAGTGGTAACATGTGGATACCAGTAGACTGTGAGGAATTATGTGTTTATTGCAATACCAAGCAACAAATAATGCAACTATACAAAATGTGATATACTAAAAACACTGTAAATAAATAAAGACAAAGTCCTAAAAATTGTTCAAGTAGCCCACAAGTGGTCTAAATACAATGATTAAAAGTCAGAGGTGTCAGAGGAGATTTAAAAAAAAAAAATAAAACAACATGATCCAATAGCCAGTCTACAGGAAACTTACCTCAAATATAACAACACAGGTGGGTTGAAAGTAAAGAATGTCAGTTTCCTGCAAAACTAAACACGCGCTTACCGGGTGGCCCAGTAATTGCATCCTTGGGCATCTATCCTAGAGGAAAAAAATTATGTGCAAATAAAAACCTGTGCATGAATGTTCATAGCGGCTTCATCTGTAACAGCAAAAACTGGAAACAACTCCAATGTCTAGTCGGCAGGTGAGTGGTTGAACAAACCATGCTCCATCCGTACCGCAGGCGCTGCTCTGCAATAAAAAGGCAGAAACTGTTGATCCCCATGGTAACTTGGATGGATGCCAAGGGCTTGCCCGGAGGAGAAAAGGCCAATCCCCAAAGGTTGCATGTGTGTTACTCCACTCATGTGATGTTTGACATGACAGAGCTGGAGATGGAACAGATTGGTGGCTGCCTGGGGTCGGGGGCCAGGAAGGAGGTGGCCGAGGCCATAACCCATTAGCTCTGGGTTCCTGAAAAAGGTGCCTCGCTTGGGTCTTGGCTATGCCAGTGGCCACCAGGTGTGCTCATGTGATAAAAGTGCACACGCAGACATGAGTGCTTCCAAAAATGGTGAAATCTTTAAAAAGGCCAGTGGACTGTGTCCATGTTAATTTCCTGGTTGTATATTGTTCTATAGCGCGACATGAGATGTTTTCACCGGGAGAAACTGGGTGAAGGGTATTTTTCAGAGTCTCCCTGTACTACTTTTTACAATCGCATGTGACTCTATAATTATCTCCATAAAAAAATAAAAAAAATTATAAGGAACACAAATTTTTATTTCTATAGTTAAAATATCTGAAAGCTTCTAATGAATGAACCAGGGTTCAGCGGTGTCTCTACTTCTTGTAGCCCCCATCGTGAGTCCTCCCTCCCTGCATGGGACGCTCCCCTGGGCGGTGCGGGGGCCTGGCGAGCAGTTCTGTCACCATCTGCCACCGTGGGTCTCAGACCAGAGCCGCCCGCCCCACCGGTGTCGGGGTCGGGCAAGCTGGCTTCTTCCACGGACCGAGATGGGGTAGCTCGCAGTCGCTCAGACGCGAGGCCCTCGGCGCCCCGGGGCCGGGAGCACATCTGGGCTGCACACAGCCCCACGCGGAGCCAGGCTCGCCTCAGCTGTCGGCACTGGACCGGAGCCTCCGACTCTGGCCGAGGCTCTGCCCCGCCGGTGCGCGTCGCGAGGGGCCGGACGCCCGGCACCGGCCTGGCCCGCGGCCTCGGGACGCCGTGTGGCAGGGCGGCAGCGATCGATTGTCCCACTGCTACCTTACACTTTCAAAATCCGGGCAGAGAAAGTGGAGACACGGCTCTGCAGTGCGAAAGCGTCGCCGCGGGGCTCTTCCTGTGGGGGAAATCCGGGCGCTGCCGGAGAGGCGCAGGGGGGGCGTCGGACCCGCGAGCGGGCCCTGCAAACCCGGTGTGTCCTCTCACGGGTTCGCGGCTCTGCGGACCTGCCCGCGGCCCAGGAGAAAGCGGGACTTCCGGCAACCACGGGTGCCACGCAGATGAAATTGCCCGACCCAAGTTCAGCTGTTTGGCAGGATCCCGCCATCAGCATAACGTCGCTCTGCGCGGGACTTTTACGTCATCAGCCAGC
Organism: Mirza zaza; assembly: GCA_008750895.1. Taxonomy (NCBI): domain Eukaryota; kingdom Metazoa; phylum Chordata; class Mammalia; order Primates; family Cheirogaleidae; genus Mirza; species Mirza zaza. The sequence goes on from VSMD01042127.1 coordinate 15,846, forward strand.
CCCTGCGCTGAGTGGCTGCAGTTCCCGCCGCCCCGGCGCGCGCGCGCGCGCGCGCGCGTTGTCTGCGCGACGCTAGGATCTTCGGCGCCCTCTGGGTCTGACCTTCCCGGCTCTGGTCTGGGCGACAGGTACGTCTGAGTGTGGCTATAGTGTTTGCACTGAGGTGTGTCGGATGATCCTAGATATCGCCATGTTCGGTCTCCCGAGTCAAGAACGTGAGCGGGCTCGGAATGCCCGAGGGGCTCGGCCGGTCCCGCGCGGCTGGGCGCCGCGTGAGGTGCCGTGTGAGGTGCCGTGTGGGTGCCGCGTGAGGTGCCGTGTGAGGTGCCGTGTGAGGTGCCGCGTGAGGTGCCGCGTGAGGTGCCGCGTGAGTGCCGTGTGAGGTGCCGTGTGAGGTGCCGTGTGGGTGCCGTGTGAGCGCCATGAAGGGAGACGTATGGGGTGCCGCGTGGGCGCCGTGTGAGGTGCTGTGTGGGTGCCGTGTGAGGGGCCGCGTGGGTGCCGTGTGAGGGGCCGCGTGGGTGCCGTGTGAGGTGCCGCGTGAGGTGCCGCGTGAGTGCCGTGTG